>CAWWDY010002682.1:0-31639 GCA_963942605.1 Poecilus cupreus | reverse complement strand
AATATGACAGTTTAAATACTTGAAAACAGCATTTTGTATGTTTTTGCAAGCTAAAAACAGCTATTTTGATTTGCAAACATAAGCATTACACACGACATATACATAAATATGACAGTTTAAAATACTTAAGAAACAGCATTTTGTATGTTTTTGCAAGCTGATTACGGCTATTTTATCATGATTTTGCAAACATAAGCCATTTACACACGACATATACATGAATATGACAGTTTAAATACTTGAAAAACGGTGTTTTAGTATGCTTTTGCATGCTTAAACAGCATTTTTATCTTGCTTTCACCAACATTAGCCATTACACACGGACATATACATGAATATGACAGTTTCAATCTTGAAAACAGCATTTTGTATGTTTTTGCAAGCTGAAAACGTTATTTTATCTCTGATTTTGCAAACATTAAGCCTTTACACACGACAATATACATGAATATGACATTTTAAATACTTGAAAACGTTGTTTTGTATGCTTTTGCATGCTTAAACAGCATTTTTATCTTGCTTTCACCAACATTAGCTATTATAACGACAGAAACATGAATATGACAGTTTTAAATACTTGAATACAGCATTTTGTATGTTTTTGCAAGCTGAAAACAACTATTTTATCTTGATTTTGCAAACATAAGCCATTACACACGACATATACATGAAATATGACAGTTTAAATACTTAAAACAGCATTTTGTATGTTTTTTGCAAGCTGAAAACCAGCTATTTGATTTTGATTTTGCAAACATAAGCCATTACACACGACATATACATGAATATGACAGTTTAAATACTTAAAAACAGCATTTTGTATGTTTTTGCAAGCTGAAAACAGCTATTTGATTTTGATTTTGCAAATATAAGCCATTACACACGACATATACATGAATATGACAGTTTAAATACTGGAAAACGGTGTTTTGTATGCTTTTGCATGCTTAAAACAGCATTTTCATCTTGCTTTCACTAACATTAGCTATTATACACGACAGAAACATGAATATGACAGTTTAAATACTTGAAAACAGCATTTTGTATGTTTTTGCAAGCTAAAAACAGCTATTTTATCTTGATTTTGCAAACATAAGCCATTACACACGACATATACATAAATATGACAGTTTAAACACTTAGAAACAGCATTTTGTATGTTTTTGCAAGCTGATTACGGCTATTTTATCATGATTTTGCAAACATAAGCCATTACACACGACATATACATGAATATGACAGTTTAAATACTTGAAAACGGTGTTTTGTATGCTTTTGCATGCTTAAAACAGCATTTTTATCTTGCTTTCACCAACATTAGCCATTACACACGACATATACATGAATATGACAGTTTCAATTCTTGAAAACAGCATTTTGTATGTTTTTGCAAGCTGAAAACAGTTATTTTATCTTGATTTTGCAAACATAAGCCTTTACACACGACATATACATGAATATGACATTTTAAATACTTGAAAACGTTGTTTTGTATGCTTTTGCATGCTTAAAACAGCATTTTTATCTTGCTTTCACCAACATTAGCTATTATACACGACAGAAACATGAATATGACAGTTTAAATACTTGAATACAGCATTTTGTATGTTTTTGCAAGCTGAAAACAACTATTTTATCTTGATTTTGCAAACATAAGCCATTACACACGACATATACATGAATAGGATATTTTAAATACTTAAAAACGGTGTTTTGTATGCTTTTGCATGCTTAAAACAGCAATTTTATCTTGATTTCACCAACATTAGCCATTAAACACGACAGAAACATGAATATGACAGTTTAAATACTTGAAAACACGCATTTTGTATGCTTTTGCAAGCTGAAAACAGCAAATTTATCTTGATTTTTCAAACATAAGCATTACACACGACATATACATGAATATGACAGTTTAAATACTTAAAAACGGTGTTTTGTTTGCTTTTGCATGCTTAAAATAGCATTTTTATCTTGCTTTCTCCAACATTAGCTATTATACACGACAGAAACATGAATATGACAATTTAAATACTTGAAAACAGCATTTTGTATGTTTTTGCAAGCTGAAAACAGCTATTTTATCTTGATTTTTCAAACATAAGCCATTACACACGACATATACATGAAGATGACAGTTTAAATACTTGAAAACGATGTTTTGTTTGCTTTTGCATGCTTAAAACAGCATTTTTATCTTGCTTTCACCAACATTAGCTATTATACACGACATATACATGAATATGACAATTTAAATTCTTTAAAACAGCATTTTGTATGTTTTTGCAAGTTGAAAACAGCTATTTTATCTTGATTTTGCAAACATAAGCCATTACACACGACATATACATGAATATGACAGTTTAAATACTTGAAAACGGTGTTTTGTATGCTTTTGCATGCTTAAAACAGCATTTTTATCTTGCTTTCACCAACATTAGCTATTATACACGACAGAAACATGAATATGACAGTTTAAATACTTGAAAACAGCATTTTGTATGTTTTTGCTAGCTGAAAACAGCTATTTTATCTTGATTTTGCAAACATAAGCCATTACACACGACATATACATGAATATGACAGTTTAAATACTTGAAAACGGTGTTTTGTTTGCTTTTGCATGCTTAAAACAGCATTTTTATCTTGGTTTCACGCACATTATCTATTATACACGACAGAAACATGAACATGACAATTTAAATACTTGAAAACAACATTTTGTATGTTTTTGCAAGCTGAAAACAGCTATTTTATCTTGATTTTGCAAACATAAGCCATTACACACGACATATACATGAATATGACAGTTTAAATACTTGAAAACGGAGTTTTGTATGCTTTTGCATGCTTAAAACAAAATTTTGATCTTGCTTTCACCAACATTAGCTATTATACACGACAGAAACATGAATATGACAGTTTAAATACTTGAAAACAGCATTTTGTATGTTTTTGCAAGCTGAAAACAACTATTTTATCTTTATTTTTCAAACATAAGCCATTACACACGACATATACATGAATATGACAGTTTAAATACTTGAAAACGGTGTTTTGTTTGCTTTTGCATGCTTAAAACAGCATTTTTATCTTGCTTTCTCCAACATTAGCTATTATACACGACAGAAACATGAACATGACAATTTAAATACTTGAAAACAGCATTTTGCATGTTTTTGCAAGCTGATAATAGCAATTTTATCTTGATTTTGCAAACATAAGCCATTACACACGACATGTACATGAATATGACAGTTTAAATACTTGAAAACAGTGTTTTGTTTGCTTTTGCATGCTTAAAACAGCATTTTTATCTTGCTTTCTCCAACATTAGCTATTATACAGGACAGAAACATGAATATGACAATTTAAATACTTGAAAACAGCATTTTGCATGTTCTTGCAAGCTGAAAACAGCTATTATATCTTGATTTTGCAAAAACAAGCCATTACACACGACATATACATAAATATGACAGTTTAAATACTTGAAAACGATTTTTTTTATGCTTTTGCATGCTTAAAACAGCTTTTTTATCTTGCTTTCACCAACATTAGCTATTATACATGACATAAACATGAATATGACAGTTTAAATGCTTGAAAACAGCATTTTGTATGTTTTTGCAAGCTGAAAACAGCTATTTTATGTTGATTTTGCAAACATAAGCCATTACACACGACATATACATGAATATGACAGTTTAAATACTTGAAAACGGTGTTTTGTATGCTTTTGCATGCTTAAAACAGCATTTTTATCTTGCTTTCACCAACATTAGCTATTATACACGACAGAAACATGAATATGACAGTTTAAATACTTGAAAACAGCATTTTTTATGTTTTTGCAAGCTGAAAACAGCTATTTTATCTTGATTTTGCAAACATAAGCCATTACACACGACATATACATAAATATGACAGTTTAAATACTTAGAAACAGCATTTTGTATGTTTTTGCAAGCTGATTACGGCTATATAATCATGATTTTGCAAACATAAGCCATTACACACGACATATACATGAATATGACAGTTTAAATACTTGAAAACGGTGTTTTGTATGCTTTTGCATGCTTAAAACAGCATTTTTATCTTGCTTTCACCAACATTAGCCATTACACACTACATATACATGAATATGACAGTTTCAATTTTTGAAAACAGCATTTTGTATGTTTTTGCAAGCTGAAAACAGCTATTTTATCTTGAGTTTGCAAACATAAGCCTTTACACACGACATATACATGAATATGACATTTTAAATACTTGAAAACGTTGTTTTGTATGCTTTTGCATGCTTAAAACAGCATTTTTATCTTGCTTTCACCAACATTAGCTATTATACACGACAGAAACATGAATATGACAGTTTAAATACTTGAATACAGCATTTTGTATGTTTTTTCAAGCTGAAAACAACTATTTTATCTTGATTTTGCAAACATAAGCCATTACACACGACATATACATGAATATGATATTTTAAATACTTAAAAACGGTGTTTTGTATGCTTTTGCATGCTTAAAACAGCAATTTTATCTTGATTTCACCAACATTAGCCATTAAACACGACAGAAACATGAATATGACAGTTTAAATACTTGAAAACACGCATTTTGTATGCTTTTGCAAGCTGAAAACAGCAAATTTATCTTGATTTTTCAAACATAAGCATTACACACGACATATACATGAATATGACAGTTTAAATACTTAAAAACGGTGTTTTGTTTGCTTTTGCATGCTTAAAACAGCATTTTTATCTTGCTTTCTCCAACATTAGCTATTATACACGACAGAAACATGAATATGACAATTTAAATACTTGAAAACAGCATTTTGTATGTTTTTGCAAGCTGAAAACAGCTATTTTATCTTGATTTTTCAAACATAAGCCATTACACACGACATATACATGAAGATGACAGTTTAAATACTTGAAAACGGTGTTTTGTTTGCTTTTGCATGCTTAAAACAGCATTTTTATCTTGCTTTCACCAACATTAGCTATTATACACGACATATACATGAATATGACAATTTAAATTCTTTAAAACAGCATTTTGTATGTTTTTGCAAGTTGAAAACAGCTATTTTATCTTGATTTTGCAAACATAAGCCATTACACACGACATATACATGAATATGACAGTTTAAATACTTGAAAACGGTGTTTTGTATGCTTTTGCATGCTTAAAACAGCATTTTTATCTTGCTTTCACCAACATTAGCTATTATACACGAAAGAAACATGAATATGACAGTTTAAATACTTGAAAACAGCATTTTGTATGTTTTTGCTAGCTGAAAACAGCTATTTTATCTTGATTTTGCAAACATAAGCCATTACACACGACATATACATGAATATGACAGTTTAAATACTTGAAAACGGTGTTTTGTTTGCTTTTGCATGCTTAAAACAGCTTTTTTATCTTGCTTTCACCAACATTAGCTATTATACATGACATAAACATGAATATGACAGTTTAAATGCTTGAAAACAGCATTTTGTATGTTTTTGCAAGCTGAAAACAGCTATTTTATGTTGATTTTGCAAACATAAGCCATTACACACGACATATACATGAATATGACAGTTTAAATACTTGAAAACGGTGTTTTGTATGCTTTTGCATGCTTAAAACAGCATTTTTATCTTGCTTTCACCAACATTAGCTATTATACTCGACAGAAACATGAATATGACAGTTTAAATACTTGAAAACAGCATTTTGTATGTTTTTGCAAGCTGAAAACAGCTATTTTATCTTGATTTTGCAAACATAAGCCATTACACACGACATATACATGAATATGACAGTTTAAATACTTAAAAACAGCATTTTGTAAGTTTTTGCAAGCTGAAAACAGCTATTTGATTTTGATTTTGCAAATATAAGCCATTACACACGACATATACATGAATATGACAGTTTAAATACTGGAAAACGGTGTTTTGTATGCTTTTGCATGCTTAAAACAGCATTTTCATCTTGCTTTCACTAACATTAGCTATTATACACGACAGAAACATGAATATGACAGTTTAAATACTTGAAAACAGCATTTTGTATGTTTTTGCAAGCTGAAAACAGCTATTTTATCTTGATTTTGCAAACATAAGCCATTACACACGACATATACATAAATATGACAGTTTAAATACTTAGAAACAGCATTTTGTATGTTTTTGCAAGCTGATTACGGCTATTTTATCATGATTTTGCAAACATAAGCCATTACACACGACATATACATGAATATGACAGTTTAAATACTTGAAAACGGTGTTTTGTATGCTTTTGCATACTTAAAACAGCATTTTTATCTTGCTTTCACCAACATTAGCCATTACACACGACATATACATGAATATGACAATTTAAATACTTGAAAACAGCATTTTGTATGTTTTTGCAAACTGAAAACAGCTATTTTTTTCTTGATTTTGCAAACATAAGCCATGACACACGACATATACATGAATATGACAGTTTAAATACTTGAAAACGGTAATTGTATGCTTTTGCATGCTTAAAACAGCATTTTTATCTTGCTTTCACCAACATTAGCTATTATACACGACAGAAACATGAATATGACAGTTTAAATACTTGAAAACAGCATTTTGTATGTTTTTGCAAGCTGAAAACAGTTATTTTATCTTGATTTTGCAAACATAAGCCATTACACACGACATATACATGAATATGACAGTTTAAATACTTGAAAACGGTGTTTTGTTTGCTTTTGCATGCTTAAAACAGCATTTTTATCTTGGTTTCACGCACATTATCTATTATACACGACAGAAACATGAACATGACAATTTAAATACTTGAAAACAGCATTTTGTATGTTTTTGCAAGCTGAAAACAGCTATTTTATCTTGATTTTGCAATCATAAGCCATTACACACGACATATACATGAATATGACAGTTTAAATACTTGAAAACGGTGTTTTGTATGTTTTTGCAAACTGAAAACAGCTATTTTATCTTGATTTTGCAAAAACAAGTCATTACACACGACATATACATAAATATGACAGTTTAAATACTTGAAAACGATTTTTTTTATGCTTTTGCTTGTTTAAAACAGCACTTTTATCTTGCTTTCACCAACATTAGCTATTATACACGACAGAAACATGAATATGACAGTTTAAATACTTGAAAACAGCATTTTGTATGTTTTTGCAAGCTGATTACGGCTATTTTATCATGATTTTGCAAACATAAGCCATTACACACGACATATACATGAATATGACAGTTTAAATACTTGAAAACGGTGTTTTGTATGCTTTTGCATGCTTAAAACAGCATTTTTATCTTGCTTTCACCAACATTAGCCATTACACACGACATATACATGAATATGACAATTTAAATACTTGAAAACAGCATTTTGTATGTTTTTGCAAACTGAAAACAGCTATTTTATCTTGATTTTGCAAACATAAGCCATGACACACGACATATACTTGAATATGACAGTTTAAATACTAGAAAACGGTGTTTTGTTTGCTTTTGCATGCTTAAAACAGCATTTTTATCTTGCTTTCACGCATATTATCTATTATACACGACAAAAACTTGAATATGACAATTTAAATACTTGAAAACAGCATTTTGTATGTTTTGCAAGCTGAAAACAGCTATTTTATCTTGACTTTGCAAACATAAGCCATTACACACGACATATACATGAATATGACTGTTTAAATACTTGAAAACGGTGTTTTGTTGCTTTTGCATGCTTAGAACAGCATTTTTATCTTGCTTTCACCAACATTAGCTATTATACACGACAGAAACATGAAAATGACAATTTAAATACTTGAAAACAGCATTTTGTATGTTTTTGCAAGCTGAAAACAGCTATTTTATCTTGATTTTGAAAACATAAGCCATTACACACGACATATACATGAATATGACAGTTTAAATACTTGAAAACGGTGTTTTGTTTGCTTTTGCATGCTTAAAACAGCATTTTTATCTTGCTTTCACCAACATTAGCTATTATACACGACATATACATGAATATGACAATTTAAATACTTGAAAACAGCATTTTGTATGTTTTTGCAAGCTGAAAACAGCTATTTTTTCTTGATTTTGCAAACATAAGCCATTACACACGACATATACAAGAATATGACAGTTTATATACTTGAAAACGGTGTTTTGTATGCTTTTGCATGCTTAAAACAGCATTTTTATCTTGCTTTCACCAACAATAGCCATTACACACGACATATAAATAAATATGACAGTTTCAATTCTTGAAAACAGCATTTTGTATGTTTTTGCAAGCTGAAACAGCTATTTTATCTTGATTTTGCAAACATAAGCCATTACACACGACATATACATGAATATGATATTTTAAATACTTAAAAACGGTGTTTTGTATGCTTTTGCATGCTTAAAACAGCAATTTTATCTTGATTTCACCAACATTAGCCATTAAACACGACAGAAACATGAATATGACAGTTTAAATACTTGAAAACACGCATTTTGTATGCTTTTGCAAGCTGAAAACAGCAAATTTATCTTGATTTTTCAAACATAAGCATTACACACGACATATACATGAATATGACAGTTTAAATACTTAAAAACGGTGTTTTGTTTGCTTTTGCATGCTTAAAACAGCATTTTTATCTTGCTTTCTCCAACATTAGCTATTATACACGACAGAAACATGAATATGACAATTTAAATACTTGAAAACAGCATTTTGTAAGTTTTTGCAAGCTGAAAACAGCTATTTTATCTTGATTTTTCAAACATAATCCATTACACACGACATATACATGAAGATGACAGTTTAAATACTTGAAAACGGTGTTTTGTTTGCTTTTGCATGCTTAAAACAGCATTTTTATCTTGCTTTCACCAACATTAGCTATTATACACGACATATACATGAATATGACAATTTAAATTCTTTAAAACAGCATTTTGTATGTTTTTGCAAGTTGAATACAGCTATTTTATCTTGATTTTGCAAACATAAGCCATTACACACGACATATACATGAATATGACAGTTTAAATACTTAAAAACGGTGTTTTGTATGCTTTTGCATGCTTAAAACAGCATTTTTATCTTGCTTTCACCAACATTAGCTATTCTAACACCCCCTAAGAGGGTAGAAAAATAAAAGAGTGGGTCCTGTCGAGACTGGGAGTCAGCAACAAATAAAACGACTGATTTCGTAGCTTACTTACATGTTATTTATTATACGACAATTAATGATGAACTTCTCTACGGCTTACTATACTCTACTCTACTTTACTTACTTCACTACATATAATGTGTTCCTGTTTCTCCTCCTGGGAGCATAGGGCCGGAATTCCACCGGTTTCAATGACCGAATGTTTTACTTGCATTAACGATGTTGCTGATGGTCAGTCAACAGACAACTGCAAGGGACCGCCGGCTTATAGTGACCTCCGAATCACTCAGACCCATCTGTGGTCATTTGTCAGAGCTACGAATTATAATTATTTTTTATAATTCGAGATGTATCGTGCGGGACGCGAACCCCGACCGTCAGATTACAGACTGTAAACCTGAGCGCTCTTAGCCTCTTGACCACCAATGGCTGTCACTTCACTACATAGTAACCTTATATATATTTGTACAAGTCCTAAGTCAGCAAAATAAGTGTGACAAATAAACAATAATATTGAAACATCTGACCTACTTACTTAATCATTGCGTGAATTAAAATGTGCTGACTTAAGACTTGTTACATTCCTCCATTCTTTGAGAAATTTGCTCCGAAGGGCACAATTTCATAAAAAAAACACATATACAAATCTAATACAAAAACACAATTATAAATTACTTATGTTTAAATATCAAAATATTACTAAACCTTATACACTTTACTAAAACTTATTTAAAATGTTCATCTCCACAATATTGTCCATATATACACCACCACCTTCTAAAGTTTATACTGTGATGCACTGTTTTCTTCGGAATTTGCTTCCTCTCTGGATTCGTATAGTTTCTACCTAGAATGGGTTGATTCCACTTGGATTTTTTGTACCGCTTGTCTGATTTTTTGGAAACGTTCACTTTCGTCGAACCTGTATGGTGCTTGCCTGTAACTTTATTGATTTTCTGGTATTTGATCAATTTTGTATTCTTATGTCTCTTTTGCCCTTTGCTGCTGTTACTCTTACCAGCTCTGATGACCCGCTGAACCTGGTTATGACAATTATTTACCGCAACACTTTCTTCTCTGATTAGGGTACTCTCGATTTTTGTGCTCTCTAAAGCACACTCCTCAACTTTGAAATCTTCTATTATTTCTTCCTTAATATCAGCCTCATCTGCCCCGGAGTCCTCCGCTCCTTTTTCGCAGAATTCCTCACTGATCAACATACTCAGGATCGGTGCGCTCTCTAACGCACCCTCCACTTTAAAAACTTCAATAATCTCTTCCCCTATTTCAGTTTCTTCTGCTTCAGAGTCCTCCGCTCTTCTCTCACAGAATTCTTCTTCAGCAATTACTTGTGGTTCCTGTTGTTTTTCTTCCTGCTCTGCACAAATGCAGCAACCCCGTTTTGGGAGCAGACAACCAACACACTCGTGAATTACCTCAGTCTCTGTAACGTTTTCAGGTTCATTCTCGTCTTCAGTATGTTCTGGTACAGCAACTTCCATTTCAGTTGTTTGTTCTTCCGTTTTTTTACAAAGGCAGTAATTTTTCTTGGGCATCAGACATCCGAAACATCTTAAAACGCCTTCATCGGTCGGAAGGCCGCCAAGATGTTCCAAAATTCTGTATATTTCTTCCTCCTGACATAATAACTGGGCTCTACATAATTTTCTAAACCAGCATTTTATTGTCTCTTTTTCTATGTCAAATGGTTCTTCTATTTTTTTTTCTTGTTCGTCCGGGTAATTTTGTTGATATCCATACCTCGTAGCACGGTGATTCTCTTCATATCTTCGGTAGTGCTCGTGTTCTTCATAGTCTCTTCTTTGATTGTTGTTTCGTTGCCAACACTGCCTGGCGTAATGATTTCCCCCGCAATTGTAACATTGTAGGCGTCTTCTCTCATTATGGTTGAATCTTCTCTGACTGTACATTTTCTTTCTTGCGTCTTCTTTAACGGCCACAACTCTCGACTTCAACTATCTTCGTATCATGCTGACTCCCGCGAGCAACCAATATAGTGTGTAAAGGCCACTCTGGTCTGACAAATGAACCCAAAACCGCTGCCACCATTTCTAACACCCCCTAAGAGGGTAGAAAAATAAAAGAGTGGGTCCTGTCGAGACTGGGAGTCAGCAACAAATAAAACGACTGATTTCGTAGCTTACTTACATGTTATTTATTATACGACAATTAATGATGAACTTCTCTACGGCTTACTATACTCTACTCTACTTTACTTACTTCACTACATAGTAACCTTATATATATTTGTACAAGTCCTAAGTCAGCAAAATAAGTGTGACAAATAAACAATAATATTGAAACATCTGACCTACTTACTTAATCATTGCGTGAATTAAAATGTGCTGACTTAAGACTTGTTACACTATTATACACGACAGAAACATGAATATGACAGTTTAAATACTTGAAAACAGCATTTTGTATGTTTTTGCAAGCTGAAAACAGCTATTTTATCTTAATTTTGCAAACATAAGCCATTACACACGACATATACATGAATATGACAGTTTAAATACTTGAAACGGTGTTTTGTTTGCTTTTGCATGCTTAAAACAGCATTTTTATCTTGCTTTCCACCAACATTAGCTATTATACACGACATATACATGAATATGACAATTTAAATTCTTTAAAACAGCATTTTGTATGTTTTTGCAAGCTGAAAACAGCTATTTTATCTTGATTTTGCAAACATAAGCCATTACACACGACAAATACATGAATATGACAGTTTAAATACTTGAAAACGGTGTTTTGTATGCTTTTGCATGCTTAAAACAAAATTTTTATCTTGCTTTCACCAACATTAGCTATTATACACGACAGAAACATGAATATGACAGTTTAAATACTTGAAAACAGCATTTTGTATATTTTTGCAAGCTGAAAACAACTATTTTATCTTTATTTTTCAAACATAAGCCATTACACACGACATATACATGAATATGACAGTTTAAATACTTGAAAACGGTGTTTTGTTTGCTTTTGCATGCTTAAAACAGCATTTTTATCTTGCTTTCTCCAACATTAGCTATTATACACGACAGAAACATGAACATGACAATTTAAATACTTGAAACAGCATTTTGCATGTTTTTGCAAGCTGATAATAGCAATTTTATCTTGATTTTGCAAACATAAGCCATTACACACGACATGTACATGAATATGACAGTTTAAATACTTGAAAACAGTGTTTTGTTTGCTTTTGCATGCTTAAAACAGCATTTTTATCTTGCTTTCTCCAACATTAGCTATTATACAGGACAGATACATGAATATGA
The DNA here is from genome assembly GCA_963942605.1 of Poecilus cupreus. Classification (NCBI taxonomy): domain Eukaryota; kingdom Metazoa; phylum Arthropoda; class Insecta; order Coleoptera; family Carabidae; genus Poecilus; species Poecilus cupreus. The sequence continues at coordinate 19,120 of CAWWDY010002682.1, read as the reverse complement.
CAATTTAATTACTTGAAAACAGCATTTTGCATGTTCTTGCAAGCTGAAAACAGCTATTATATCTTGTTGATTTTGCAAAAACAAGCCATTACACACGACATATACATAAATATGACAGTTTAAAAACTTGAAAACAGTTTTTTTTATGCTTTTGCATGCTTAAAACAGCATTTTTATCTTGCTTTCACCAACATTAGCTATTATACATGACATAAACATGGATATGACAGTTTAAATGCTTGAAAACAGCATTTTGTACGTTTTTGCAAGCTGAAAACAGCTATTTTATGTTGATTTTGCAAACATAAGCCATTACACACGACATATACATGAATATGACAGTTTAAATACTTGAAAACGGTGTTTTGTATGCTTTTGCATGCTTAAAACAGCATTTTTATCTTGCTTTCACCAACATTAGCTATTATACACGACAGAAACATGAATATGACAGTTTAAATACTTGAAAACAGCATTTTGTATGTTTTTGCAAGCTGAAAACAGCTATTTTATCTTGATTTTGCAAACATAAGCCATTACACACGACATATACATGAATATGACAGTTTAAATACTTAAAAACAGCATTTTGTATGTTTTTGCAAGCTGAAAACAGCTATTTGATTTTGATTTTGCAAATATAAGCCATTACACACGACATATACATGAATATGACAGTTTAAATACTGGAAAACGGTGTTTTGTATGCTTTTGCATGCTTAAAACAGCATTTTCATCTTGCTTTCACTAACATTAGCTATTATACACGACAGAAACATGAATATGACAGTTTAAATACTTGAAAACAGCATTTTGTATGTTTTTGCAAGCTGAAAACAGCTATTTTATCTTGATTTTGCAAACATAAGCCATTACACCCGACATATACATGAATATGACAGTTTAAATACTTAAAAACAGCATTTTGTATGTTTTTGCAAGCTGAAAACAGCTATTTGATTTTGCAAATATAAGCCATTACACACGACATATACATGAATATGACAGTTTAAATACTGGAAAACGGTGTTTTGTATGCTTTTGCATGCTTAAAACAGCATTTTCATCTTGCTTTCACTAACATTAGCTATTATGCACGACAGAAACATGAATATGACAGTTTAAATACTTGAAAACAGCATTTTGTATGTTTTTGCAAGCTGAAAACAGCTATTTTATCTTGATTTTGCAAACATAAGCCATTACACACGACATATACATAAATATGACAGTTTAAATACTTAGAAACAGCATTTTGTATGTTTTTGCAAGCTGATTACGGCTATTTTATCATGATTTTGCAAACATAAGCCATTACACACGACATATACATGTATATGACAGTTTAAATACTTGAAAACGGTGTTTTGTATGCTTTTGCATGCTTAAAACAGCATTTTTATCTTGCTTTCACCAACATTAGCCATTGCACACGACATATACATGAATATGACAATTTAAATACTTAAAAACAGCATTTTGTATGTTTTTGCAAACTGAAAACAGCTATTTTATCTTGATTTTGCAAACATAAGCCATGACACACGACATATACTTGAATATGACAGTTTAAATACTAGAAAACGGTGTTTTGTTTGCTTTTGCATGCTTAAAACAGCATTTTTATCTTGCTTTCACGCATATTATCTATTATACACGACAAAAACTTGAATATGACAATTTAAATACTTGAAAACAGCATTTTGTATGTTTTTGCAAGCTGAAAACAGCTATTTTATCTTGATTTTGCAAACATAAGCCATTACACACGACATATACATGAATATGACTGTTTAAATACTTGAAAACGGTGTTTTGTTGCTTTTGCATGCTTAGAACAGCATTTTTATCTTGCTTTCACCAACATTAGCTATTATACACGACAGAAACATGAAAATGACAATTTAAATACTTGAAAACAGCATTTTGTATGTTTTTGCAAGCTGAAAACAGCTATTTTATCTTGATTTTGAAAAGATAAGCCATTACACACGACATATACATGAATATGACAGTTTAAATACTTGAAAACGGTGTTTTGTTTGCTTTTGCATGCTTAAAACAGCATTTTTATCTTGCTTTCACGCATATTATCTATTATACACGACAAAAACTTGAATATGACAATTTAAATACTTGAAAACAGCATTTTGTATGTTTTTGCAAGCTGAAAACAGCTATTTTATCTTGATTTTGCAAACATAAGCTATTACACACGACACATACATGAATATGACAGTTTAAATACTTGAAAACGGTGTTTTGTATGCTTTTGCATGCTTAAAACAGCATTTTTATCTTGCTTTCACAAACAATAGCTATTATACACGACAGAAACATGAATATGACTGTTTAAATACTTGAAAACGTTATTTGTATGCTTTTGCATGCTTAAAACAGCATTTTTATCTTGCTTTCACCAACATTAGCTATTATACACGACAGAAACATGAATATGACAGTTTAAATACTTGAAAACAGCATTTTGTATGTTTTTGCAAGCTGAAAACAGCTATTTTATCTTGATTTTGCAAACATAAGCAATTACACACGACATATAACATGAATATTACAATTTAAATACTTAAAAACAGCATTTTGTATGTTTTTGCAAGCTGAAAACAGCTATTTGATTTTGCAAATATAAGCCATTACACACGACATATACATGAATATGACAGTTTAAATACTTAAAAACAGCATTTTGTATGTTTTTGCAAGCTGAAAAACAGCTATTTTATCTTGATTTTGCAAACATAAGCCATTACACCCGACATATACATGAATATGACAGTTTAAATACTTAAAAACAGCATTTTGTATGTTTTTGCAAGCTGAAAACAGCTATTTGATTTTGCAAATATAAGCCATTACACACGACATATACATGAATATGACAGTTTAAATACTGGAAAACGGTGTTTTGTATGCTTTTGCATGCTTAAAACAGCATTTTCATCTTGCTTTCACTAACATTAGCTATTATGCACGACAGAAACATGAATATGACAGTTTAAATACTTGAAAACAGCATTTTGTATGTTTTTGCAAGCTGAAAAACAGCTATTTTATCTTGATTTTGCAAACATAAGCCATTACACACGACATATACATAAATATGACAGTTTAAATACTTAGAAACAGCATTTTGTATGTTTTTGCAAGCTGATTACGGCTATTTTATCATGATTTTGCAAACATAAGCATTACACACGACATATACATGTATATGACAGTTTAAATACTTGAAAACGGTGTTTTGTATGCTTTTGCATGCTTAAAACAGCATTTTTATCTTGCTTTAACCAACATTAGCCATTGCACACGACATATACATGAATATGACAATTTAAATACTTAAAAACAGCATTTTGTATGTTTTTGCAAACTGAAAACAGCTATTTTATCTTGATTTTGCAAACATAACATAAGCTATTACACACGACACATACATGAATATGACAGTTTAAATACTTGAAAACGGTGTTTTGTATGCTTTTGCATGCTTAAAACAGCATTTTTATCTTGCTTTCACAACAATAGCTATTATACACGACAGAAACATGAATATGACTGTTTAAATACTTGAAAACGTTATTTGTATGCTTTTGCATGCTTAAAACAGCATTTTTATCTTGCTTTCACCAACATTAGCTATTATACACGACAGAAACATGAATATGACAGTTTAAATACTTGAAAACAGCATTTTGTATGTTTTTGCAAGCTGAAAACAGCTATTTTATCTTGATTTTGCAAACATAAGCAATTACACACGACATATACATGAATATTACAATTTAAATACTTGAAAACGGTGTTTTGTATGCTTTTGCATGCTTAAAACAGCATTTTTATCTTGCTTTCACCAACATTAGCTATCATACACGACAGAAACATGAATATGACAGTTTAAATACTTGAAAGCAGCATTTTGTATGTTTTTGCAAGCTGAAAAACAGCTATTTTATCTTGATTTTGCAAACATAAGCCATTACATACGACACATACATGAATATGACAGTTTAAATACTTGAAAAAGGTGTTTTGTATGCTTTTGCATGCTTAGAACAGCATTTTTATCTTGCTTTCACCAACATTAGCTATTATACACGACAGAAACATGAAAATGACAATTTAAATACTTGAAAACAGCATTTTGTATGTTTTTGCAAGCTGAAAACAGCTATTTTATCTTGATTTTGCAAACATAAGCCATAACACACGACATATACAAGAATATGACAGTTTATATACTTGAAAACGGTGTTTTGTATGCTTTTGCATGCTTAAAACAGCAATTTTATCTTGATTTCACCAACATTAGCCATTAAACACGACAGAAACATGAATATGACAGTTTATATACTTGAAAACACGCATTTTGTATGCTTTTGCAAGCTGAAAACAGCAATTTATCTTGATTTTTCAAACATAAGCATTACACACGACATATACATGAATATGACAGTTTAAATACTTAAAAACGGTGTTTTGTTTGCTTTTGCATGCTTAAAACAGCATTTTTATCTTGCTTTCTCCAACATTAGCTATTATACACGACAGAAACATGAATATGACAGTTTAAATACTTGAAAACAGCATTTTGTATGTTTTTGCAAGCTGAAAACAGCTATTTTATCTTGATTTTGCAAACATAAGCCATTACACACGACATATACAGGAATATGACAGTTTAAATACTTGAAAACGGTGATTTGTATGCTTTTGCATTCTTAAAACAGCATTTTTATCATGCTTTCACCAACATTAGCTATTATACACGACAGAAACATGAATATGACAGTTTAAATACTTGAAAACAGCAATTTTGCGTGTTTTTGCAAGCTGAAAACAGCTATTTTATCTTGATTTTGCAAACATAAGTCATTACACACGACAAATACATGAATATGACAGTTTAAATACTTGAAAACGGTGTTTTGTATGCTTTTGCATGCTTAAAACAGCAATTTATCTTGATTTCACCAACATTAGCCATTACACACGACATATACATGAATATGACAGTTTATATACTTGAAAACAGCATTTTGTATGTTTTTGCAAGCTGAAAACAGCTATTTTATCTTGATTTTGCAAACATAAGTCATTACACACGACATATACAAGAATATGACAGTTTATATACTTGAAAACGGTGTTTTGTATGCTTTTGCATGCTTAAAACAGCATTTTTATCTTGCTTTCACAAACATTAGCCATTACACACGACATATACATGAATATGACAGTTTAAATTCTTGAAAACAGCATTTTGTATGTTTTTGCAAGCTGAAAACAGCTATTTTATCTTGATTTTGCAAACATAAGCCTTTACACACGACATATACATGAATATGACATTTTAAATACTTGAAACGGTGTTTTGTATGCTTTTGCATGCTTAAAACAGCATTTTTATCTTTCTTTCACCAACATTAGCTATTATACACGACAGAAACATGAATATGACAGTTTAAATACTTGAAAACAGCATTTTGTATGTTTTTGCAAGCTGAAAACAACTATTTTATCTTGATTTTGCAAACATAAGCAATTACACACGACATATACATGAATATGATATTTTAAATACTTAAAAACGGTGTTTTGTATGCTTTTGCATGCTTAAAACAGCATTTTTATCTTGCTTTCTCCAACATTAGCTATTATACACGACAGAAACATGAATATGACAATTTAAATACTTGAAAACAGCATTTTGTATGTTTTTGCAAGCTGATAACAGCTATTTTATCTTGATTTTGCTAACATAAGCCATTACACACGACATATTCATGAATATGACTGTTTAAATTCTTGAAAACAGTGTTTTGTTTGCTTTTGCATGCTTAAAACAGCATTTTTATCTTGCTTTCTCCAACATTAGCTATTATACACGACCGAAACATGAATATGACAATTTATATACTTGAAACCAGCATTTTGTATGTTTTTGCAAGCTTATAACAGCTATTTTATTTTGATTTTGCAAACATAAGCCATATACATGAATATGACAGTTTAAATACTTGAAAAAGGTGTTTTGTTTGCTTTTGCATGCTTAAAACAGCATTTTTATCTTGCTTTTACCAACATTAGCTATTATACACGACAGAAACATGAATATGACAGTTTAAATACTTGAAAACAGCATTTTGTATGATTTTGCAAGCTGAAAACAACTATTTTATCTTGATTTTGCAAACATTAGCCATTACACACGACATATACATGAATATGACAGTTTAAATACTGGAAAACGGTGTTTTGTATGCTTTTGCATGCTTAAAACAGCATTTTCATCTTGCTTTCACTAACATTAGCTATTATGCACGACAGAAACATGAATATGACAGTTTAAATACTTGAAAACAGCATTTTGTATGTTTTTGCAAGCTGAAAACAGCTATTTTATCTTGATTTTGCAAACATAAGCCATTACACACGACATATACATAAATATGACAGTTTAAATACTTAGAAACAGCATTTTGTATGTTTTTGCAAGCTGATTACGGCTATTTTATCATGATTTTGCAAACATAAGCCATTACACACGACATATACATGTATATGACAGTTTAAATACTTGAAAACGGTGTTTTGTATGCTTTTGCATGCTTAAAACAGCATTTTTATCTTGCTTTCACCAACATTAGCCATTGCACACGACATATACATGAATATGACAATTTAAATACTTAAAAACAGCATTTTGTATGTTTTTGCAAACTGAAAACAGCTATTTTATCTTGATTTTGCAAACATAACATAAGCTATTACACACGACACATACATGAATATGACAGTTTAAATACTTGAAAACGGTGTTTTGTATGCTTTTGCATGCTTAAAACAGCATTTTTATCTTGCTTTCACAAACAATAGCTATTATACACGACAGAAACATGAATATGACTGTTTAAATACTTGAAAACGTTATTTGTATGCTTTTGCATGCTTAAAACAGCATTTTTATCTTGCTTTCACCAACATTAGCTATTATACACGACAGAAACATGAATATGACAGTTTAAATACTTGAAAACAGCATTTTGTATGTTTTTGCAAGCTGAAAACAGCTATTTTATCTTGATTTTGCAAACATAAGCAATTACACACGACATATACATGAATATTACAATTTAAATACTTGAAAACGGTGTTTTGTATGCTTTTGCATGCTTAAAACAGCATTTTTATCTTGCTTTCACCAACATTAGCTATCATACACGACAGAAACATGAATATGACAGTTTAAATACTTGAAAGCAGCATTTTGTATGTTTTTGCAAGCTGAAAAACAGCTATTTTATCTTGATTTTGCAAACATAAGCCATTACATACGACACATACATGAATATGACAGTTTAAATACTTGAAAAAGGTGTTTTGTATGCTTTTGCATGCTTAGAACAGCATTTTTATCTTGCTTTCACCAACATTAGCTATTATACACGACAGAAACATGAAAATGACAATTTAAATACTTGAAAACAGCATTTTGTATGTTTTTGCAAGCTGAAAACAGCTATTTTATCTTGATTTTGCAAACATAAGCCATAACACACGACATATACAAGAATATGACAGTTTATATACTTGAAAACGGTGTTTTGTATGCTTTTGCATGCTTAAAACAGCAATTTTATCTTGATTTCACCAACATTAGCCATTAAACACGACAGAAACATGAATATGACAGTTTATATACTTGAAAACACGCATTTTGTATGCTTTTGCAAGCTGAAAACAGCAAATTTATCTTGATTTTTCAAACATAAGCATTACACACGACATATACATGAATATGACAGTTTAAATACTTAAAAACGGTGTTTTGTTTGCTTTTGCATGCTTAAAACAGCATTTTTATCTTGCTTTCTCCAACATTAGCTATTATACACGACAGAAACATGAATATGACAGTTTAAATACTTGAAAACAGCATTTTGTATGTTTTTGCAAGCTGAAAACAGCTATTTTATCTTGATTTTGCAAACATAAGCCATTACACACGACATATACAGGAATATGACAGTTTAAATACTTGAAAACGGTGATTTGTATGCTTTTGCATTCTTAAAACAGCATTTTTATCATGCTTTCACCAACATTAGCTATTATACACGACAGAAACATGAATATGACAGTTTAAATACTTGAAAACAGCAATTTTGCGTGTTTTTGCAAGCTGAAAACAGCTATTTTATCTTGATTTTGCAAACATAAGTCATTACACACGACAAATACATGAATATGACAGTTTAAATACTTGAAAACGGTGTTTTGTATGCTTTTGCATGCTTAAAACAGCAATTTATCTTGATTTCACCAACATTAGCCATTACACACGACATATACATGAATATGACAGTTTATATACTTGAAAACAGCATTTTGTATGTTTTTGCAAGCTGAAAACAGCTATTTTATCTTGATTTTGCAAACATAAGTCATTACACACGACATATACAAGAATATGACAGTTTATATACTTGAAAACGGTGTTTTGTATGCTTTTGCATGCTTAAAACAGCATTTTTATCTTGCTTTCACAAACATTAGCCATTACACACGACATATACATGAATATGACAGTTTAAATTCTTGAAAACAGCATTTTGTATGTTTTTGCAAGCTGAAAACAGCTATTTTATCTTGATTTTGCAAACATAAGCCTTTACACACGACATATACATGAATATGACATTTTAAATACTTGAAACGGTGTTTTGTATGCTTTTGCATGCTTAAAACAGCATTTTTATCTTTCTTTCACCAACATTAGCTATTATACACGACAGAAACATGAATATGACAGTTTAAATACTTGAAAACAGCATTTTGTATGTTTTGCAAGCTGAAAACAACTATTTTATCTTGATTTTGCAAACATAAGCAATTACACACGACATATACATGAATATGATATTTTAAATACTTAAAAACGGTGTTTTGTATGCTTTTGCATGCTTAAAACAGCATTTTTATCTTGCTTTCTCCAACATTAGCTATTATACACGACAGAAACATGAATATGACAATTTAAATACTTGAAAACAGCATTTTGTATGTTTTTGCAAGCTGATAACAGCTATTTTATCTTGATTTTGCTAACATAAGCCATTACACACGACATATTCATGAATATGACTGTTTAAATACTTGAAAACAGTGTTTTGTTTGCTTTTGCATGCTTAAAACAGCATTTTTATCTTGCTTTCTCCAACATTAGCTATTATACACGACCGAAACATGAATATGACAATTTATATACTTGAAACCAGCATTTTGTATGTTTTTGCAAGCTTATAACAGCTATTTTATTTTGATTTTGCAAACATAAGCCATATACATGAATATGACAGTTTAAATACTTGAAAAAGGTGTTTTGTTTGCTTTTGCATGCTTAAAACAGCATTTTTATCTTGCTTTTACCAACATTAGCTATTATACACGACAGAAACATGAATATGACAGTTTAAATACTTGAAAACAGCATTTTGTATGATTTTGCAAGCTGAAAACAACTATTTTATCTTGATTTTGCAAACATTAGCCATTACACACGACATATACATGAATATGATATTTTAAATACTTAAAAACGGTGTTTTGTATGCTTTTTCATGCTTAAAACAGCAATTTTATCTTGATTTCACCAACATTAGCCATTAAACACGACAGAAACATGAATATGACAGTTTAAATACTTGAAAACACGCATTTTGTATGCTTTTGCAAGCTGAAAACAGCAAATTTATATTGATTTTTCAAACATAAGCCATTACACACGACATATACATGAATATGACAGTTTAAATACTTAAAACCGGTGTTTTGTTTGCTTTTGCATGCTTAAAACAGCATTTTTATCTTGCTTTCTCCAACATTAGCTATTATACACGACAGAAACATGAATATGACAATTTAAATACTTGAAAACAGCATTTTGTATGTTTTTGCAAGCTGATAACAGCTATTTTATTTTGATTTTGCAAACATAAGCCATATACATGAATATGACAGTTTAAATACTTGAAAAAGGTGTTTTGTTTGCTTTTGCATGCTTAAAACAGCATTTTTATCTTGCTTTCACCAACATTAGCTATTATACACGACAAAAACATGAATATGACAGTTTAAATACTTGAAAACAGCATTTTGTATGTTTTTGCAAGCTGAAAACAGCTATTTTATCTTGATTTTGCAAACATAAGCCATTACACACGACATATACATGAATATGACAGTTTAAATACTTGAAAACGGTGATTTGTATGCTTTTGCATTCTTAAAATAGCATTTTTATCTTGCTTTCACCAACATTAGCTATTATACACGACAGAAACATGAATATGACAGTTTAAATACTTGAAAACAGCATTTTGTATGTTTTTGCAAGCTGAAAACAGCTATTTTATCTTGATTTTGCAAACATAAGTCATTACGCACGACAAATACATGAATATGACAGTTTAAATACTTGAAAACGGTGTTTTGTATGCTTTTGCATGCTTAAAACAGCAATTTATCTTGATTTCACCAACATTAGCCATTACACACGACATATACATGAATATGACAGTTTAAATACTTGAAAACAACATTTTGTATGTTTTTGCAAGCTGAAAACAGCTATTTTATCTTGATTTTGCAAACATAAGCCATTACACACGACATATACATGAATATGACAGTTTATTTACATGAAAACTCGACAAAAACATGAATATGACAGTTTAAATACTTGAAAACAGCATTTTGTATGTTTTTGCAAGCTGAAAACAGCTATTTTATCTTGATTTTGCAAACATAAGCCATTACACACGACATATACAAGAATATGACAGTTTATATACTTGAAAACGGTGTTTTGTATGCTTTTGCATGCTTAAAACAGCATTTTTATCTTGCTTTCACCAACATTAGCCATTACACACGACATATACATGAATATGACAGTTTCAATTCTTGAAAACAGCATTTTGTATGTTTTTGCAAGCTGAAAACAGCTATTTTATCTTGATTTTGCAAACATAAGCCATTACACACGACATATACATGAATATGACAGTTTAAATACTTGAAAACGGTGATTTGTATGCTTTTGCATTCTTAAAATAGCATTTTTATCTTGCTTTCACCAACATTAGCTATTATACACGACAGAAACATGAATATGACAGTTTAAATACTTGAAAACAGCATTTTGTATGTTTTTGCAAGCTGAAAACAACTATTTTATCTTGATTTTGCAAACATAAGCCATTACACACGACATATACATGAATATGATATTTTAAATACTTAAAAACGGTGTTTTGTATGCTTTTGCATGCTTAAAACCGCATTTTTATCTTGCTTTCACCAACATTAGCTATTATACACGACAGAAACATGAATATGACAATTAAAATACTTGAAAATAGCATTTTGTATGTTTTTGCAAGCTGAAAACAGCAATTTTATCTTGATTTTGCAAACATAAGCCATTACACACGACATATACATGAATATGACAGTTTAAATACTTAAAAACGGTGTTTTGTATGCTTTTGCATGCTTAAAACAGCATTTTTATCTTGCTTTCACCAACATTAGCTATTATACACGACAAAAACATGAATATGACAGTTTAAATACTTGAAAACAGCATTTTGTATGTTTTTGCAAGCTGAAAACAGCTATTTTATCTTGATTTTGCAAACATAAGCCATTACACACGACATATACATGAATATGACAGTTTAAATACTTGAAAACGGTGATTTGTATGCTTTTGCATTCTTAAAATAGCATTTTTATCTTGCTTTCACCAACATTAGCTATTAAACACGACAGAAACATGAATATGACAGTTTAAATACTTGAAAACAGCATTTTGTATGTTTTTGCAAGCTGAAAACAGCTATTTTATCTTGATTTTGCAAACATAAGTCATTACGCACGACAAATACATGAATATGACAGTTTAAATACTTGAAAACGGTGTTTTGTATGCTTTTGCATGCTTAAAACAGCAATTTATCTTGATTTCACCAACATTAGCCATTACACACGACATATACATGAATATGACAGTTTAAATACTTAAAAACAGCATTTTGTATGTTTTTGCAAGCTGAAAACAGCTATTTTATCTTGATTTTGCAAACATAAGCCATTACACACGACATATACATGAATATGACAGTTTATTTACATGAAAACTCGACAAAAACATGAATATGACAGTTTAAATACTTGAAAACAGCATTTTGTATGTTTTTGCAAGCTGAAAACAGCTATTTTATCTTGATTTTGCAAACATAAGCCATTACACACGACATATACAAGAATATGACAGTTTATATACTTGAAAACGGTGTTTTGTATGCTTTTGCATGCTTAAAACAGCATTTTTATTTTGCTTTCACCAACATTAGCCATTACACACGACATATACATGAATATGACAGTTTCAATTCTTGAAAACAGCATTTTGTATGTTTTTGCAAGCTGAAAACAGCTATTTTATCTTGATTTTGCAAACATAAGCCATTACACACGACATATACATGAATATGACAGTTTAAATACTTGAAAACGGTGATTTGTATGCTTTTGCATTCTTAAAATAGCATTTTTATCTTGCTTTCACCAACATTAGCTATTATACACGACAGAAACATGAATATGACAGTTTAAATACTTGAAAACAGCATTTTGTATGTTTTTGCAAGCTGAAAACAACTATTTTATCTTGATTTTGCAAACATAAGCCATTACACACGACATATACATGAATATGATATTTTAAATACTTAAAAACGGTGTTTTGTATGCTTTTGCATGCTTAAAACCGCATTTTTATCTTGCTTTCACCAACATTAGCTATTATACACGACAGAAACATGAATATGACAATTAAAATACTTGAAAATAGCATTTTGTATGTTTTTGCAAGCTGAAAACAGCAATTTTATCTTGATTTTGCAAACATAAGCCATTACACACGACATATACATGAATATGACAGTTTAAATACTTAAAAACGGTGTTTTGTATGCTTTTGCATGCTTAAAACAGCATTTTTATCTTGCTTTCACCAACATTAGCTATTATACACGACAAAAACATGAATATGACAGTTTAAATACTTGAAAACAGCATTTTGTAAGTTTTTGCAAGCTGAAAACAGCAATTTTATCTTGATTTTGCAAACATAAGCCATTACACACGACATATACATGAATATGACAGTTTAAATACTTGAAAACGGTGCTTTGTATGCTTTTGCATGCTTAAAACAGCATTTTTATCTTGCTTTCACCAACATTAGCTATTATACACGACAAAAACATGAATATGACAGTTTAAATACTTGAAAACAGCATTTTGTATGTTTTTTCAAGCTGAAAACAGCTATTTTATCTTGATTTTGCAAACATAAGCCATTACACACGACATATACATGAATATGACAGTTTAAATACTTGAAAACGGTGATTTGTATGCTTTTGCATTCTTAAAATAGCATTTTTATCTTGCTTTCACCAACATTAGCTATTATACACGACAGAAACATGAATATGACAGTTAAAATACTTGGAAACAGCATTTTGTATGTTTTTGCAAGCTGATAACGGCTAGTTTATCTTGATTTTGCAAACATAAGCCATGACACACGACATATACTTGAATATGACAGTTTAAATACTTGAAAACGGTGTTTTGTTTGCTTTTGCATGCTTAAAACAGCATTTTTATCTTGCTTTCACGCACATTTTCTATTATACACGACAAAAACATGAATATGACAATTTAAATACTTGAGAACAGCATTTTGTATATTTTTGCAAGCTTAAAACAGCTAATTTATCTTGATTTTTCAAACATAAGCCATTACACACGACATATACATGAATATGACAGTTTAAATACTTGAAAACGGTGTTTTGTTTGCTTTTGCATGCTTAAAACAGCATTTTTATCTTGCTTTCTCCAACATTAGCTATTATACACGACAGAAACATGAATATGACAATTTAAATACTTGAAAACAGCATTTTGTATGTTTTTGCAAGCTGAAAACAGCTATTTTATCTTAATTTTGCAAACATAAGCCATTACACACGACATATACATGAATATGACAGTTTAAGTACTTGAAAACGGTGTTTTGTATGCTTTTGCATGTTTAAAACAGCCTTTTAACTTGCTTTCACCAATATTAGCTATTATACACGACAGACACATGAATATGACAGTTTAAATACTTGAAAACATTATTTTGTATGTTTTTGCAAGCTGAAAACAGCTATATTATCTTAATTTTGCAAACGTAAGCCATTACACACGACATATACATGAAGATGACAGTTTAAATAATTGAAAACTGTGTTTTGTATGCTTTTGCATGCTTAAAACAGCATTTTTATCTTGCTTTCACCAACATTAGCCATTACACACGACATATACATGAATATGACAATTTAAATACTTGAAAACAGCATTCTGTATGTTTTTGCAAACTGAAAACAGCTATTATATCTTGATTTTGCAAACATAAGCCATGACACACGACATATACTTGAATATGACAGTTTAAATACTTGAAAACGGTGTTTTGTTTGCTTTTGCATGCTTAAAACAGCATTTTTATCTTGCTTTCACGCACATTATCTATTATACACGACAAAAACATGAATATGACAATTTAAATACTTGAGAACAGCATTTTGTATATTTTTGCAAGCTGAAAACAGCTATTTTATCTTGATTTTGCAAACATAAACCATTACACACGACATATACATGAATATGTCTGTTTAAATACTTGAAAACGGTGATTTGTTTGCTTTTGCATGCTTAGAACAGAATTTTTATCTTGCTTTCACCAACATTAGCTATTATACACGACAGAAACATGAATTTGACAGTTTAAATATTTGAAAACAGCATTTTGTATGTTTTTGCAAGCTAAAAACGGATATTTTATCTTGATTTTGCAAACATAAGCCATTACACACGACATATACATGAATATGACAGTTTAAATACTTGAAAACGGAGTTTTGTATGCTTTTGCATGCTTAAAACAGCATTTTTATCTTGCTTCCACCAACATTAGCTATTATACACGACAGAAACATGAATATGACAGTTAAAATACTTGGAAACAGCATTTTGTATGTTTTTGCAAGCTGATAACGGCTAGTTTATCTTGATTTTGCAAACATAAGCCATGACACACGACATATACTTGAATATGACAGTTTAAATACTTGAAAACGGTGTTTTGTTTGCTTTTGCATGCTTAAAACAGCATTTTTATCTTGCTTTCACGCACATTATCTATTATACACGACAAAAACATGAATATGACAATTTAAATACTTGAGAACAGCATTTTGTATATTTTTGCAAGCTGAAAACAGCTATTTTATCTTGATTTTGCAAACATAAACCATTACACACGACATATACATGAATACGACTGTTTAAATTCTTGAAAACGGTGTTTTGTTTGCTTTTGCATGCTTAGAACAGCATTTTTATCTTGCTTTTACCAACATTAGCTATTATACACGAGACAAACATGAATACGACAGTTTAAATACTTGAAAACAGCATTTTGTATGCTTTTGCAAGCTGAAAACAGCTATTTTATCTTGATTTTGCAAACTTAAGCCATTACACACGACATATACATGAATATGACAGTTTAAATACTTGAAAACGGTGTTTTGTATGCTTTTTCATGCTTAAAACAGCATTTTTATCTTGCTTTCACCAACATTAGCTATTATACACGACAGAAACATGAATATGGCTGTTTAAATACTTGAAAACAGCATTTTGTATGTTTTTGCAAGCTGAAAACAGCTATTTTATCTTGATTTTGCAAACATAAGCCATTACACACGACATATACATGAATATGACAGTTTAAATACTTGAAAACGGTGTTTTGTATGCTTTTGCATGCTTAAAACAGCATTTTTATCTTGCTTTCACCAACATTAGCTATTATACACGACAAAACATGAATATGACAATTTAAATACTTGAAAACAACATATTGTATGTTTTTGCAAGCTTATAACAGCTATTCTATTTTGATTTTGCAAACATAAGCCATTACACACGACATATACATGAATATGACAGTTTAAATACTTGAAAACGGTGTTTTGTATGCTTTTGCATGCTTAAAACAGCATTTTTAACTTGCTTTCACCAACATTAGCTATTATACACGAGAGAAACATGAATACGACAGTTTAAATACTTGAAAACAGCATTTTGTATGTTTTTGCAAGCTGAAAACAGCTATTTTATCTTGATTTTGCAAACATAAGCCATTACACACGACATATACATGAATATGACAGTTTAAATACTTTAAAACAGCATTTTGTATGTTTTTGCAAGCTGAAAACAGCTATTCTATTTTGATTTTGCAAACATAAGCCATTACACACGACATATACATGAATATGACAGTTTAAATACTTGAAAACGGAGTTTTGTATGCTTTTGCATGCTTAAAACAGCATTTTTATCTTGCTTTCACCAACATTAGCTATTATACACGACAGAAACATGAATATTACAGTCAAAATACTTGAAAACAGCATTTTGTATGTTTTTGCAAGCTGAAAACAGCTATTTTATCTTGATTTTGCAAACATAAGCCATTACACACGACATATGCATGAATATGACAGTTTAAATACTTGAAAACGGTGTTTTGTATGCTTTTGCATGCTTAGAACAGCATTTTTATCTTGCTTTCACCAACATTACCTATTATACACGACTGAAACATGAATATGACAGTTTAAATACTTGAAAACAGCATTTTGTATGTTTTTGCAAGCTGAAAACGGATATTTTATCTTGATTTTGCAAACATAAGCCATTACACACGACATATACATGAATATGACAGTTTAAATACTTGAAAACGGAGTTTTGTATGCTTTTGCATGCTTAAAACAGCATTTTTATCTTGCTTTCACCAACATTAGCTATTATACACGACAGAAACATGAATATGACAGTTAAAATACTTGGAAACAGCATTTTGTATGTTTTTGCAAGCTGATAACGGCTAGTTTATCTTGATTTTGCAAACATAAGCCATTACACACGACATATACATGAATATAACTGTTTATATACTTGAAAACGGTGTTTTGTTTGCTTTTGCATGCTTAGAACAGCATTTTTATCTTGCTTTCACCAACATTAGCTATTATACACGACAGAAACATGAATATGACAGTTTAAATACTTGAAAACAACATTTTGTATGTTTTTGCAAGCTGAAAACAGCAATTTTATCTTGATTTTGCAAACATAAGCCATTACACACGACATATACATGAATATGACAGTTTAAATACTTGAAAACGGTGCTTTGTATGCTTTTGCATGCTTAAAACAGCATTTTTATCTTGCTTTCACCAACATTAGCTATTATACACGACAAAAACATGAATATGACAGTTTAAATACTTAAAAACAGCATTTTGTATGTTTTTTCAAGCTGAAAACAGCTATAATATCTTGATTATGCAAACATAAGCCATTACACACGACAAATACATGAATATGACAGTTTAAATACTTGAAAACGGTGATTTGTATGCTTTTGCATTCTTAAAATAGCATTTTTATCTTGCTTTCACCAACATTAGCTATTATACACGACAGAAACATGAATATGACAGTTAAAATACTTGGAAACAGCATTTTGTATGTTTTTGCAAGCTGATAACGGCTAGTTTATCTTGATTTTGCAAACATAAGCCATGACACACGACATATACTTGAATATGACAGTTTAAATACTTGAAAACGGTGTTTTGTTTGCTTTTGCATGCTTAAAACCGCATTTTTATCTTGCTTTCACGCACATTATCAATTATACACGACAAAAACATGAATATGACAATTTAAATACTTCAGAACAGCATTTTGTATATTTTTGCAAGCTGAAAACAGCTAATTTATCTTGATTTTTCAAACATAAGCCATTACACACGACATGTACATGAATATGACAGTTTAAATACTTTAAAATGGTGTTTTGTTTGCTTTTGCATGCTTAAAACAGCATTTTTATCTTGTTTTCTCCAACATTAGCTATTATACACGACAGAAACATGAATATGACAATTTAAATACTTGAAAACAGCATTTTGCATGTTCTTGCAAGCTGAAAACAGCTATTATATCTTGATTTTGCAAAAACAAGCCATTACACACGACATATACATAAATATGACAGTTTAAATACTTGAAAACGATTTTTTTTATGCTTTTGCTTGCTTAAAACAGCATTTTTATCTTGCTTTCACCAACATTAGCTATTATACATGACATAAACATGAATATGACAGTTTAAATGCTTAAAAACAGCATTTTGTATGTTTTTGCAAGCTGAAAACAGCTATTTTATCTTGATTTTGCAAACATAAGCCATTACACACGACATATACATGAATATGACAGTTTAAGTACTTGAAAACGGTGTTTTGTATGCTTTTGCATGCTTAAAATAGCCTTTTTATCTTGCTTTCACCAATATTAGCTATTATACACGACAGAAACATGAATATGACAGTTTAAATACTTGAAAACATTATTTTGTATGTTTTTGCAAGCTGAAAACAGCTATATTATCTTAATTTTGCAAACGTAAGCCATAACACACGACATATACATGAAGATGACAGTTTAAATAATTGAAAACTGTGTTTTGTATGCTTTTGCATGCTTAAAACAGCATTTTTATCTTGCTTTCACCAACATTAGCCATTACACACGACATATACATGAATATGACAATTTAAATACTTGAAAACAGCATTTTGTATGTTTTTGCAAGCTGAAAACAGCTATTATATCTTGATTTTGCAAACATAAGCCATGACACACGACATATACTTGAATATGACAGTTTTAAATACTTGAAAACGGTGTTTTGTTTGCTTTTGCATGCTTAAAACAGCAATTTTATCTTGCTTTCACGCACATTTTCTATTATACACGACAAAAACATGAATATGACAATTTAAATACTTGAGAACAGCATTTTGTATATTTTTGCAAGCTT